>OV656718.1:9972500-9982603 GCA_927399405.1 Agonopterix arenella | reverse complement strand
CCTAACCTAACCTAACCTAACCTAACCTAACCTAACCTAACCTAACCTAACCTAACCTAACCTAACCTAACCTAACCTAACCTAACCTAACCTAACCTAACCTAACCTAACCTAACCTAACCTAACCTAACCTAACCTAACCTAACCTAACCTAACCTAACCTAACCTAACCTAACCTAACCTAACCTAACCTAACCTAACCTAACCTAACCTAACCTAACCTAACCTAACCTAACCTAACCTAACCTAACCTAACCTAACCTAACCTAACCTAACCTAACCTAACCTAACCTAACCTAACCTAACCTAACCTAACCTAACCTAACCTAACCTAACCTAACCTAACCTAACCTAACCTAACCTAACCTAACCTAACCTAACCTAACCTAACCTAACCTAACCTAACCTAACCTAACCTAACCTAACCTAACCTAACCTAACCTAACCTAACCTAACCTAACCTAACCTAACCTAACCTAACCTAACCTAACCTAACCTAACCTAACCTAACCTAACCTAACCTAACCTAACCTAACCTAACCTAACCTAACCTAACCTAACCTAACCTAACCTAACCTAACCTAACCTAACCTAACCTAACCTAACCTAACCTAACCTAACCTAACCTAACCTAACCTAACCTAACCTAACCTAACCTAACCTAACCTAACCTAACCTAACCTAACCTAACCTAACCTAACCTAACCTAACCTAACCTAACCTAACCTAACCTAACCTAACCTAACCTAACCTAACCTAACCTAACCTAACCTAACCTAACCTAACCTAACCTAACCTAACCTAACCTAACCTAACCTAACCTAACCTAACCTAACCTAACCTAACCTAACCTAACCTAACCTAACCTAACCTAACCTAACCTAACCTAACCTAACCTAACCTAACCTAACCTAACCTAACCTAACCTAACCTAACCTAACCTAACCTAACCTAACCTAACCTAACCTAACCTAACCTAACCTAACCTAACCTAACCTAACCTAACCTAACCTAACCTAACCTAACCTAACCTAACCTAACCTAACCTAACCTAACCTAACCTAACCTAACCTAACCTAACCTAACCTAACCTAACCTAACCTAACCTAACCTAACCTAACCTAACCTAACCTAACCTAACCTAACCTAACCTAACCTAACCTAACCTAACCTAACCTAACCTAACCTAACCTAACCTAACCTAACCTAACCTAACCTAACCTAACCTAACCTAACCTAACCTAACCTAACCTAACCTAACCTAACCTAACCTAACCTAACCTAACCTAACCTAACCTAACCTAACCTAACCTAACCTAACCTAACCTAACCTAACCTAACCTAACCTAACCTAACCTAACCTAACCTAACCTAACCTAACCTAACCTAACCTAACCTAACCTAACCTAACCTAACCTAACCTAACCTAACCTAACCTAACCTAACCTAACCTAACCTAACCTAACCTAACCTAACCTAACCTAACCTAACCTAACCTAACCTAACCTAACCTAACCTAACCTAACCTAACCTAACCTAACCTAACCTAACCTAACCTAACCTAACCTAACCTAACCTAACCTAACCTAACCTAACCTAACCTAACCTAACCTAACCTAACCTAACCTAACCTAACCTAACCTAACCTAACCTAACCTAACCTAACCTAACCTAACCTAACCTAACCTAACCTAACCTAACCTAACCTAACCTAACCTAACCTAACCTAACCTAACCTAACCTAACCTAACCTAACCTAACCTAACCTAACCTAACCTAACCTAACCTAACCTAACCTAACCTAACCTAACCTAACCTAACCTAACCTAACCTAACCTAACCTAACCTAACCTAACCTAACCTAACCTAACCTAACCTAACCTAACCTAACCTAACCTAACCTAACCTAACCTAACCTAACCTAACCTAACCTAACCTAACCTAACCTAACCTAACCTAACCTAACCTAACCTAACCTAACCTAACCTAACCTAACCTAACCTAACCTAACCTAACCTAACCTAACCTAACCTAACCTAACCTAACCTAACCTAACCTAACCTAACCTAACCTAACCTAACCTAACCTAACCTAACCTAACCTAACCTAACCTAACCTAACCTAACCTAACCTAACCTAACCTAACCTAACCTAACCTAACCTAACCTAACCTAACCTAACCTAACCTAACCTAACCTAACCTAACCTAACCTAACCTAACCTAACCTAACCTAACCTAACCTAACCTAACCTAACCTAACCTAACCTAACCTAACCTAACCTAACCTAACCTAACCTAACCTAACCTAACCTAACCTAACCTAACCTAACCTAACCTAACCTAACCTAACCTAACCTAACCTAACCTAACCTAACCTAACCTAACCTAACCTAACCTAACCTAACCTAACCTAACCTAACCTAACCTAACCTAACCTAACCTAACCTAACCTAACCTAACCTAACCTAACCTAACCTAACCTAACCTAACCTAACCTAACCTAACCTAACCTAACCTAACCTAACCTAACCTAACCTAACCTAACCTAACCTAACCTAACCTAACCTAACCTAACCTAACCTAACCTAACCTAACCTAACCTAACCTAACCTAACCTAACCTAACCTAACCTAACCTAACCTAACCTAACCTAACCTAACCTAACCTAACCTAACCTAACCTAACCTAACCTAACCTAACCTAACCTAACCTAACCTAACCTAACCTAACCTAACCTAACCTAACCTAACCTAACCTAACCTAACCTAACCTAACCTAACCTAACCTAACCTAACCTAACCTAACCTAACCTAACCTAACCTAACCTAACCTAACCTAACCTAACCTAACCTAACCTAACCTAACCTAACCTAACCTAACCTAACCTAACCTAACCTAACCTAACCTAACCTAACCTAACCTAACCTAACCTAACCTAACCTAACCTAACCTAACCTAACCTAACCTAACCTAACCTAACCTAACCTAACCTAACCTAACCTAACCTAACCTAACCTAACCTAACCTAACCTAACCTAACCTAACCTAACCTAACCTAACCTAACCTAACCTAACCTAACCTAACCTAACCTAACCTAACCTAACCTAACCTAACCTAACCTAACCTAACCTAACCTAACCTAACCTAACCTAACCTAACCTAACCTAACCTAACCTAACCTAACCTAACCTAACCTAACCTAACCTAACCTAACCTAACCTAACCTAACCTAACCTAACCTAACCTAACCTAACCTAACCTAACCTAACCTAACCTAACCTAACCTAACCTAACCTAACCTAACCTAACCTAACCTAACCTAACCTAACCTAACCTAACCTAACCTAACCTAACCTAACCTAACCTAACCTAACCTAACCTAACCTAACCTAACCTAACCTAACCTAACCTAACCTAACCTAACCTAACCTAACCTAACCTAACCTAACCTAACCTAACCTAACCTAACCTAACCTAACCTAACCTAACCTAACCTAACCTAACCTAACCTAACCTAACCTAACCTAACCTAACCTAACCTAACCTAACCTAACCTAACCTAACCTAACCTAACCTAACCTAACCTAACCTAACCTAACCTAACCTAACCTAACCTAACCTAACCTAACCTAACCTAACCTAACCTAACCTAACCTAACCTAACCTAACCTAACCTAACCTAACCTAACCTAACCTAACCTAACCTAACCTAACCTAACCAGTCGCGCTCCATCCACAGTCGCGTGCGGATCGTTTTCCAGGTTGCTCCGCGGTCGAAAAATCGAAAAACGGGTTTTTTCGCTTAAATCCACCCGTGTCATACATCAAAAGTTGCGGAGTGACGAGCCCGTCAAAGTGGTGCTATTTTTAGTGTAATCCATCAACATTTCGAAGTGCAGTGACCAAAAGAGTGAAATCCTACTAAAGTACATTTTGATAACTCTGGAAGTGACACTTATCCTTGTTGGATCCACATGATCTATGTGTTAAAAGTTGCGCATCTAGGAGCTCTTTCTGGATGTGAAACTCCCAGCTCGATTGGTGAAAAACTGTAAGTACAATCAGTTAAAAAGTGAAATCTCTTTAACCAAAATCACAAAAGTGCGTGCGTCGACAGATTAATCGCTGTAACCCCAAAATTTTTTATTTTCAATCTGGGTATTCTGGTCCCCCACAACTTCCCTGAAAAAACCAGACTCTTCGGAGGCTCCACTTCGAAGATATTTGCAAATTTGTGAAATGATGCAATAGCCTAACTCTTCACCTGACGTCGTGCGAATAATTCTGAAGACGGAATCCGGAGGAGGCAGCCGAGCAGAACTCGAATCCGCTTCGAGCGAGAGTCAGCGACCTAGAGTTCAGCCGGAAATCGACTTTTTCCGGACGAAAAAATTTTTTCGGACTTCGCCGCCCTATTGCTCGTCAGATAGATCTGAGAACCTATTGTTTTAAGTCGTAATTCTGTAGCTTATCTAACTGTCAATAATCCCTGTAAATTTCAAAATTTTCTGTTGAGTAGTTTTTTAGATATTAATTTTTCCCAAAACGTAGTCGAAAATTTCTCGCTTTTGACGTAATTATAATTCGAAATTTGACTTTTTTATTTGCAGCTTCTGAACTCTTCCAACTATCTTATATTGTAGTTCTGTGTATAAAAATAAGTTTGGCGAAAAGATATTGTTTCTAGCCCTTTTAAATTCAGCTTTATGTAATAGATTTAAATTTTGTAAAAAATTGGTTAAAGATTTTCATATAGTCGGGACCGCCTCTGGACGACGTTTAAGTCGGTGAAAACTCCTCCCTTCGGTCCCTTCTTGGACCGGTGGTTCCCGAGATATCGAATTTAAAGTGTTTTTTCAAATTTTAAAAAAGTAACGTTTTTCGTGGGAACAAATTTTGTGGGGCCCATATCTCCGGAACTGCCGGGGCTGGAGTGGGGCGGTTTTCATAAAAGAGTAGAGGAGGCACCATTCTTGGCGGCTGGCGTGTCTTAGAAAAATTTCGGGAGGACGAAGTCCAGGGATTGTTCAGTCCCTGAAAAGGGAACGGGTAAAAAATTTTTATTACTCGGTCAGGACCGCACCTGTATTTCCCGGAATTATATGCGAACCGCACCCTTCTCGGCCTGGTGGTTCCCGAGATATTGAATTTAGGGTATTTTTCCCGTTTTTAAAAAAAGTTGAGAAATTTAGTAAAATCATTATTTCGGTAACCGCGAGGGCTGGAATAGTGCGGTTTTCGCTAAAGAGAGTAAGAGCCACCGCTCTTGGCGGTAGGTGGGTTAAAATCCGGATCCGGCTTTTGAGGTTTTTTTGCATCCGGGTTCCGGACGAAAAATAGTCAGAATTAGCAGAAAGTGTGTTGTGTGCTGCGGAAGCTTTATAGTCTAGTGTTTCGGGCTTGTTTGCATATATTGTTAAAGCCCCTTTTGGCTAAATACAAACCACCCCAACATGATTCGCACACCAAAAGGAGCTCAAGGGAGCGGATCCAATACCGCATTACCACCACCTATGGACAACCAACAGGCGGGACTTTCTAAAATGCCAAAGTCCCATAATGTAAGGAAATCCATAGAGCACATAGAACAGGTACTAGCGGGAACCGACCCCCAGCCAATTAAACCCACCTGCTCTACCCCTCCAAGGAAAAAAGTCCCCCCAAAACCATCTGTGGGGACGGCGACCGTAACCAAAACGAGGATAAACCCTCAAACACCCAGCCCCATAAAAGCCAAAACGAGCTATCGCAGTAAGGCGGAGGAAGCTGCTGAGGTCCACAGGAAAGGCCTGCAGAACCTCAACAGATTCCAAAACCTGCGAAAAGACGTTAGGCAGCAGCTAAAGGAGTCTTTGGATCGGCTCTATGAGCTAACCAAAATGGCGCTGGTTACGCGAAACCTGGACTACGAACTGGAGAGGGAGAGCAGGAAGGAAAAACAGGAAAAGGCGACTCAGGCAAACATAGAGCCACAGGATACAAGTGGAAAGGAAGGGAAGGACCAAGAACAGATCTTGGCCAAAATAGAGGAAAACTCCAGGCTACTCAAGGAAAATGGAAGGAAGATGGATGAGCTTAGGGAAGTGGTGGAGTCACAGAAAGCGGCCATCGAGAGGGCGACCTACGCAGAAGTGGCAACGGGAAGCCAAGGAAAGGGTAAGAACCCTGGACAGGCATCCCTGTACTCAGTCGTGGTCTCCTCGAAGTGTGAGGGAGAAACTGGTGAGGAAGTCCTGGAGAAAGTGAGGAAGGCAGTAGACGCAAAGGAGGGATGGATAAAGGTAGAGCGTGTTAGAAAGGCAAAGGGTAAGAAGATTGTTATGGGATGCAAGACGGAGCAGGAGAGAAGGAAGATGAGGGATAGATTGGAAGCCGCAGGAAACGGCCTCGTCGTCGAGGAGGTCAAAAACAAGAACCCGCTTCTGATCCTGAGAGATGTACTGAAGGTACACGAAGATGCAGAAGTCATCAGAGCCCTCAGGAATCAGAACCGGGAGGTTTTTGGCGGCCTCGAGGGCGAGGACGGATCCATAGAGATCAAATACAGACGAAAGGCGAGAAACCCACACAACTGCCACATAATCCTCTGCGTCTCGCCAAAAATTTGGAAAAGGGCGATCGACGAAGAGAAATTGAGAGTTGACCTTCAAAGGGTCACAGTGGAGGACCACTCGCCGCTGGTGCAGTGCACCCGATGTCTGGGGTACGGCCACAGCAAGCGGTTCTGCGAAGAATCTGCCGACCTGTGTAGCCACTGCGGCGACCTACACCTGAGAGCGCATTGCCCAGACCGACTGCTGGGGAAGGCGCCAGCGTGCGAGAACTGCAAGAGAGAAGACATAGAGCAGTCCAGCCACAACGCCTTCAGCAACGAGTGCCCAGTCAGGAGGAAGTGGGACGCACTGGCTAGGGCCTCCGTAGCATATTGCTAAGGTGGTGCCACGGGAAACTCACAAGTACTCAATCCTACAAGCGAATTTGCGCCATAGACAGCTGGCCACAAATGAACTCCTGATCGAAGCCAAGAAGCGCAGAGTAGCAATAGCACTACTCCAGGAGCCTTATGTGGGCGCGGCAGGAAGGGTTAGGAGTTACCGGGGTGTCCGAATTTTCCAGAGCTCTGGAACAGGAAACGGGACCGTTAAAGCAGCCATCGCCGTTTTTGACGATGGCCTTGACATCATACAGTACCCACAACTCACCACGGATAACATCGTCGTGGTGGGAGTCCGAACCAGAGCATGGACGATCACCCTAGTATCCTACTACTTTGAGCCAAGAGGAGGCCCGCCCATAGGGCCATACCTGGAGCACATAAAAAAGATCGCGCACGAAATAGGACCCGAAAAGCTGATCATAGGAGGCGACTCTAATGCCAAAAGTACCTGGTGGGGTAGCCCAAATGAAGATCTTAGAGGCGAAGAAATGTGCGGAGCTCTCACCGAAATGAATATGCACATAATCAACACGGGAGACATACCAACATTTGACACCATCAGGGGAGGAAAGAGATACTGCAGCCATGTCGATGTGACGGCATGCACGACGGACATACTTAACCTCGTGGACGGTTGGCACGTAGTGGAGGGCCTCACTAGCTCGGACCACAACGGCATAATGTTTGGTATAGCACTACAAAAGTCACAAGGCATAACAATACAAAGAACAACACGTAAGTACAACACAAAGAAAGCTAATTGGGGTCTTTTTCATGAGAAACTGACCCAAATTATGCATGACAACAAACTAACCACACAAAACATCACAGAAATAAAAAACAAAGAACAAATAGACTATACAATAGATACATATACCAAAGCCATAACAAATACATGTGAACTAGCTATACCAAACAAAAAACATACACAAATACTTACCGTACCGTACTGGACCGAGGAGCTCGCAAAGATGAAAAGGCAGGTGGCGACCCGAAAACGAAGGGTCCGCAATGCAGCGCCGTCACGCAGACCGATGGTTGTAGAACTATACCTGAAAGAAAAAGAGAAGTATGAGTTAGCAGTCGAAGAGGCAGCAAAGCAAAGTTGGAGGGATTTCTGTGGGAAGCAGGATAGGGAAGGAGTGTGGGAGGGTATCTACAGGGTAATAAAAAGAGTAAAATGTAGAGAAGAAGATGTTCCTTTGACCAAAGGGAATACAGCGCTGGATGCGGAAGGCTCTGCAAAATTCCTGGCGGAAACTTTTTACCCGAGGGATTTGAAGGACGAAGACAGCACACAGCACCAGCAAATAAGAGCCCTAGCTGAAACAGTAAACGAAGGGGATCATGGTGAACATGATCCTCCGTTTAAAATTGATGAGCTGAAGGTTGCAGTCGAGTCCTTCAACCCCAAAAAAGCCCCCGGAGCCGACGGCTTCACGGCCGACATATGCTCGCACGCCATCGGTGTGGACCCGGAGTACTTCCTGGCTCTCCTGAATAAATGCATGGCACACGGATGCTTCCCGAAGTCCTGGAAGGAAGCAACAGTGGTCGTGCTGAGAAAGCCGGGAAAGGACACCTACTGTACACCAAAGTCGTACCGACCTATAGGGCTTCTGCCCGTGTTAGGTAAGATTTACGAGAAGATGCTGGTGAACCGCCTCAAGTTCCACGTGCTACCACGGATCAGTACTCGCCAGTACGGGTTTATGCCACAGAAGAGTACGGAAGACGCCCTCGTATCACTCATCACACGCATTCGCGAAAAACTGGATGAGAAGAAACTGATAACACTAGTTTCTCTAGATATCGAGGGCGCCTTCGACAGCGCTTGGTGGCCAGCGATAAAGACCCGATTGGCTGAGGAAAAATGCCCCGTGAATTTGAGGCGTGTCATCAGCGACTATCTCAGCGACAGAATGGTGGAAGTTAGGTACGCGGGAGCTGCACACCGAAGAAGCACGGAGAAGGGATGCGTCCAAGGTTCCATTGGAGGACCAATCCTCTGGAATTTAATACTGGACCCCCTCCTGAAGCAGATGGAGGCAAAAGGGATATATTGCCAAGCTTTCGCGGACGACGTGGTGTTGCTCTTTGATGGTGGTGAGGCCCGGGAGATTGAGGGACAGGCCAATGCTATCCTCGAACATGTCCGGGCGTGGGGTGTCGAAAATAAGTTGAAGTTTGCACCACACAAAACTTGTGCAATGGTAATAACCAAGAAACTTGTTTTCAGCGCACCATGCCTGAGCATGGGAGGGGTCAGCATTGGAATGTCCTCTGAGATCAAGATCCTTGGACTCACCATCGACAATAAGCTAACCTTTAATGCGCACGTTTCCAGCGTCTGCAAAAAGGCGATAGGAATTTATAAACAGCTAAGTAGAGCGGCCCGCATCAGCTGGGGTCTTAGCCCGGACATCATCCGCACAATATATACCGCGGCGGTAGAGCCGGTAATATTGTACGCGGCAGCAGCGTGGGCCCCAGCGGCAGAAAAACTGGGTACTCGAAAACAGCTCGCCACGGTCCAGAGGGGCTTCGCGCAGAAAATGTGCAAGGCATATCGGACGGTGTCATTAAACTCAGCACTCTTGCTCACGGGGACGCTCCCCCTAGACCTCCGAGTCCGTGAGGCAGCCTCGTTATACGAGGCTAAGAAGGGAGCACCTAGACGTGAGCTGACCGACAGAGAGGTTGAGAAGATGGCACCTAAGATACATGCCCCACATCCTGCAGAGCGTGTGGGACTACAGTTCCAAAACCTGATAGACGAGGAGCAATATTCCCACCACAGCGATTACGCTGTGCGCATTTTCACGGATGGGAGCAAGATTGAGGGCAAGGTCGGTGCAGCACTATCCATTTGGACTGGTGAAACCGAGACCAATGCCCTCAAACTTGCTCTATCGCCATACTGTACCGTCTATCAGGCAGAACTGCTAGCCCTACACAAGGCAACGGATGTTGCACTGAAGCGCAGCGAGTCCTCTTTCGGGATCTATAGTGATTCCAGAGCGGCACTCGAGACCGTGACAAACCCCGGTTCCTCTCATCCCCTGGCAGTCCAGGCCAGGTGCAACTTGAGGGAGTGCACACTCCAAAACAAAACAACATCTTTGTTTTGGATAAAGGCCCATGCAGGACTGGCAGGAAATGAG